>CM028689.1:23243777-23263678 GCA_016771965.1 Brassica carinata
CAGCTCCGCGAAGAAGCGAAGTTATATCTATATCATACTCCTCGATGATGAAGGCTGGCTGTAGCTATATCGTCCCATGTTTCCTTAACCTGAAATCATAGCAACAGAGGCTTAAAACAATTCACATAATCAAACAACTTTTGACTACATTTCTATAAGCTCAACAGAGTCGACCACATAGGATAAGCGGATTAGAAATCTTTATAAAAGACTAATCTTTTGAAACACTTACTACAATCACAAAATCCCCAATCGATTGAAACCCTTATCGCTTTTAAACCTTAATTAAATAAAACAATCCCAAAATCGATTCAAAACAAATCGTTATCAAACGCTAACCGATCTCCAAAAATTATATAAATCGATTGAAATCCCAAATCCGAACCCTAATTTGAGAAGAAACCAAAATGAAACCTAGCGTAAATCCCTAAATCAACAAGAGGACCCTTCGATTTACCTTCGCTACCGTCGAGAACCCTTCGAGTATCCTCTTTAGTGACGAGAACCCTTCGATTTATCTTCTTAGCGGCCGAGAGAAAGATCGCCTTAATCGCCGTCTCTGATTTTTTTTTTTTCGTGTTGCGTCCAAATGAAACGAAGTCGCGAAACCCTACACGAGTCGGAACCAATTACTTCTGCCACGTCAACAAGGACCAACACATTTTAATCCTTAGCTTAGGACTTATCCTTAGTTTTTCTCGGCTAAATATTACTATTATAATCCTAATAGTTAAGGATTAACTACTAAGGATTGTGTTAAAACCACCGTTGTAGATGGTCTAACATAAACAAGTTTTTTTAAAAAAGTTAGTGGTATCTTTATGGTATTTTATTTACTAAAAAACAATACAAATTATGGTTCATGGGCCGAGTCTAAACAAGTAAAGCGAATCAGGTCGCGAGATAACACTTCAAAAGCCCATACTGTGCGAGGCCCAGGCTTGTTTTTACCTACCGTTGTGTTAAAAGTTAAAAACACTCAAAAGTTGTCACGGTTGCGATTACCGACGGCGACAATGGCGGGCAAGCAAATCGGCGGAGACGGCGTTATACCAGCGAATCTCGCCGGAATGACGAAAAGTCAGCTCTACGGTATCATGTCTCAAATGAAGGTTCTCTTCTCTCCTTTATCCACACGCTGATAATCAGCTGCATCTCTTTCTCTCGAGTTTTAACATCTTTTTCGATCGATTGAATCTGATGACGCAGGCGCTGATTGATCAAAACCATGAACAAGCGAGAGAGATTATGATTCAGAACCCTCTTTTAACCAAGGCTCTTTTCCAGGTTTTGATTCCCAGCTTCGATACTTAAATGATTTGTTTGGAATAATTTAGGTTTAGCATTGTTGTTATGATGATGATGATGAATGTTAGGCACAGATCATGCTCGGAATGGTTCAGCCTCCTCAAGTGGTATTATTAGCTTTTGATGAACCTTTTTAGAATTTCATTTTTCATAAAACTTTACATTAACAACAACTCTGTTCAATCTAGGTTCCCAAAGTTGAGCCTCAACAGTCTCATCAATCTCTCCTGCCAAAGCCAAGAGTTCAAGCTCATACGCCTTCTCTTCAAACCGGTGTCGGATTACAAGAGCCAGCTGCTACGGTACAGCCACAAGCCCCGAGTAGAAAACACACATTGCCTATGCCTCCTCCACCGCAGCAGCCTCGTTTCTCGCATCCCCAGCGTCTGAATCCTGCTGGCAATTCTTTGTCTCGTCCACAGTCTTCTCAAGTTCAAACCGCGCCTCCCCCGGCTCCTCATCATCCGACATCCCAACCACAGTCTTTTCATCACCTTGATACACCAGCCTCCTCCACTCAGTTGCAACAACAAGCAATGCACTCGGTTGGGGCCCCTCAACAACAGCCTAGACCATATCTTCATCAGTTTGGACCGTCCCAGACTGGTCCCAACGCTGGGTTTCAGCACCATGGCGCACCTCCTCAGCATCATTCTCAACCCATGTTTCACGTAAGTCATTAAGCAGCTATTATCGCTTTTGTTTCCATCATTGTGATTTATGTTGTTGACTGAGTGGAGCTTGTTATCTCTACCAATTCATAGTCTGGCAACAGACTCCCAGCTTCTGGTGGACCTCAATTCCCGCAGGGACAGCAACATCTCGTTAGCCAGCCACCTTATCAGGTATTTGTATTTATACCATTAGGTGATACGTTTTTGCTTTGAACAATAAATAGCCTTAATAGAAAATGTGCAGGTTATAATTATGCGTTTGAATCTCACTGCTTGTGTCTTGTCTTTTGTTTCAGGGTGGAGGTCAATTTCGTGGAGACTACAATAATAACCAATTAGGAGGGCAGACGGGTGCAGACCGAGGTCCTTCTTGGATGGTTGGCCAATCAGATAGCTCAAACATTACTCATCTCCCAGGCTTAGGACCGGTGCCTCCACCAAGCCAAGTTGGACCTGGAGGCGCCCACCACCTCGCCCTGCACCGGTAATTTACATTTCCATATTGCAAACTGAAAGACGCAGCCATTGGACCGCTTGTACTTTGAGTATATATATTATCATGTCAATGAGTTTGTACTTGTATCATTTTAAGACCCTCAAATCAACATTCCTTTACAGTAGACGCTGTAGTTGTATGTTCTCAGTGACTTTTGCTGATCACAGAGGAAAGAGGCTTGTGTTCTTTTGTTGATGATTGTGTTTTTCCTATTTATTCAGATATCTGCAGAGATGGAGAAGGCATTGCTTCAACAGGTGATGAGCCTGACCCCAGAGCAGATCAATTTGCTGCCACCAGAACAGAGAAACCAAGTCCTTCAGCTCCAACAGATTCTCCGACAGTGAAGTTCATCGTCACAGTCGCTTGGTCTCCGTGTTATAGCTTAGAAGAGACAGGCTTGGGGTTTGAATGTAAGGTCCGAGTCAAGTGTAAGATCATTTGTAGAAAAGGAAAAAGAAATAGCTAATATTTTTTCTTCAATGTATCACTGAATGCTTTGGTCAATAGCCCATGGAGAAAACTATCTGAAACAGTTCAGCCTGTTAGGTGAGAGAATGTTCTTACCAAGAGTTCTGTAGTTTTGATCAAAACTTCATGATATGTAGTGATCATAAATCATAATATGTCTCTACAGGAAAGAAACTGAGTGAACTAAGCAATGCTGCTGAAAACTATCATGCTGTACTAACAGAAAACCGGAAACTTTTCAATGAACTTCAGGAGCTGAAAGGTACTGAGGCTCATGATAACTATTGTAATTTTCAAAATGTTATGCAGCCTAAAACTCCTTTACTTGTGACTTGCAGGAAACATCAGAGTGTTTTGCAGAGTTAGACCTTTCCTTCCTGGACAAGGTGAACCAAACACAGTGGTCGAGCACATTGGTGAGGATGGGGAATTAGTAGTTACCAATCCCACTAGACCGGAAAGACGGTCTTCGCCAGTTTAGGTTCAATAAAGTTTATAGTCCAAATGCTACTCAAGGTGTTCATCTCATATCTGCTCTGTTTCTGTTCTCCTAAAACATTTATTTCATTATCATTTATGTTTTAGTATGTTACATTTCAAAACATCCAAGTTTATTTGATATTCTGGATTCTTGCAGCTGAGGTCTTTTCAGACATTAAACCTCTTGTTAGATCAGTGCTTGATGGGTTCAATGTTTGTATATTCGCATATGGTCAGACAGGATCAGGGAAAACTTATACAATGGTATGTATGTCTTCATTGTTTTTTTCTTAATCATCTTTTGAGTTTCATATGAATAATGCGTTTTTATTACCTTTCATTCTTGTTCCTTCAGACTGGTCCAAATGGAGCAAGTGAAGAGGATTGGGGAGTTAACTATCGTGCACTCAATGATCTCTTTAAAATATCTCAATCTAGAAAGGAAAACATAAACTATGAAGTTGGAGTGCAAATGGTGGAGATATACAACGAGCAAGTGCTAGACTTGCTTTCTGATGACAGCTCTCAAAAGAAATATCCTTTTTGTTTCAACTTCTTTGTTACTCTATACTCTTTTTCTTTCATTCATTACTAGTTTCTTTTTGTTTACCTTAACCTTGCACACACTAGGGATCATGTCCACAACTTCACAAAATGGTTTAGCTGTGCCTGATGCAAGCATGTATCCTGTGACATCAACCTCAGATGTGATTACTTTGATGGACATTGGACTACAGAATCGTTCCGTTGGTGCTACTGCCATGAATGAACGAAGTAGTCGCTCTCACAGGTTCTTACTTCATATTGATTCCCTGTGAAACATAACATGTGTGTGTTTTCAACATGTCATCAACACTGAACTACATGTTTTCTATGCAGCATTGTCACTGTTCACGTTCGTGGTAAAGACATGAAGACTGGTTCTGTGCTATACGGAAATCTTCATTTGGTGGATCTAGCAGGAAGTGAGAGAGTAGATCGCTCTGAAGTTAAGGGAGACAGACTTAGAGAAGCACAACATATAAACAAATCGCTCTCATCTCTTGGAGATGTGATATTCTCTCTGGCTTCAAAGAGTTCTCATGTACCATATAGAAACAGCAAGCTTACACAACTACTCCAAAGCTCTCTTGGTTAGTTAAGTTGATGTTATACTTTCTGAGTTTAAACGATATAATCATAAACATAACTATGTTTCTATGTGATGTTATAGGAGGACGAGCAAAGACCTTAATGTTTGTGCAACTCAACCCTGATGCTACTTCATATTCAGAGTCAATGAGTACCTTAAAATTTGCAGAGCGTGTCTCTGGAGTTGAACTTGGTGCTGCGAAGAGCAGTAAAGATGGTAAAGATGCTCGAGACTTAATGGAACAGGTAAGCAACACACACTTTCTCTCTCGTGTCCTTTCATGTCTTGAAATTTATGGGACTTGAAACAATAACAGTATAAAAGGTGGATAATTCACATATATATATATTGAGTATTTGAGGGCTGGATATAGCATTTTAAAATTAGGGGCTATCTGATTGTTTCTAAAACCGGCCTTGCCTCTCGCCCGTATGATCATTCTTGTCATTAGCAATGACATGAATCATTTGTTTGTTTACAGGTTGCATCCCTTAAGGACACAATAGCAAGGAAAGACGAAGAGATAGAGAGGCTTCTTTTGGTAAAGGACAGTCATCATCCTCATAGACTTCAGAAACCGATGGTGAGGAGAAAGAGCTTCGGACAAACCGATGACATGAACTCAGAAACTGGAGAATATTCATCACAATCTAGACACTCTTTTACTGACGGCGAGAGTTTATCTTCTTCCGTCGAAGGAGAGTACGAGGAGAGACTGAGCGAGGCTACATCTGATGCTTCTTCTATTGGAACTCAAAGATCCAGTGATGTTGCTAAAAGACCACCCAAAATCTCAGACAGGTTAAGAATCGAACTCTTGTTGTTGTAATGGTTCTTTAGAGATCTTTGTTTTTAAACTTATAGTGCCGTTAAATTTTCAGAGCTAAGTCAATGACTTCAAGGTCAACAACGAGTGTTACACGACCGCTAGATAAACTTCGGAAAGTAGCTACAAGAACAACATCGACCGTTGCTAAGGTTGCATCAGGCTTGTCTTCATCATCAAGTAAGCAAAAATGAGAACCTATACATAGCTTTAGATCATGATTTGAAGATTAGAATATAATAATTCTTGTGTATTTATAGGTTTCCAGTTATCAGATTAATTAAAACGAATTTACGTTTAACTGTATTCCAGGCATTAAGAAGACAGGCAGTGCTTCTAGTTTGGCCAAGTCTTCTAAACGGTGGGCGTAAACTCCTTACGCATCATTTATGTTTCGTTCGGAACACCTTACGTACGCTTTCTTCATATTTTTCTCATTTTTCTCTAATACTTCAACTGGAACTACAAAATTTTCCAATATTTTATGTGATTTATGTAAAAATATTGTACATACATGAACCTTGTTATTTCACAGGTTTTTTTTTTCATAACCAAAAAAAGAAAAGAATAGCTGATCACATTTTTCAGGGTATTATTTGTAACTCATGCATGGGTCTGGGTATTATATATTGGTAAAATACAATTAGATGATTTTCCAGAAAATACAATTACAATCAATTAATTCCCTCCATAACTATATATATATACCTAATTATGTGATTCCTTGAGTGTATGAGTCACCTTATACCTAATAAAGGCTGAAATTTTATTTCAAAAAGTTAAAAAGATACAAAACAAGAAAAGGAAAAGCAAAGTAAAAAGAACTAAAGCAATCTACAGTATATCCCTATCTATTTATTCAAATTTAAAACTTTATGGTGCTCTTTATTCGTAGTTTTGTCTAAAAGATCTCCTCCAATATGACGTGTAAAACCAAAGGATGTGGGTGAGGAAAGAATAAAGGGTATATTCATGAGAACTGATTGAAAATAGTGGGGTGTCAATGTGGAGGAAAGAAAAGTGGAGTCGAATCTCTTTGAAACGCCTTTCCATCTTGAATAATCTTAACTTTGCTCATCTTCTCTTCACACCAATGCAACTTCTCTTCATTCATTTCATTCATCCTCAACACTCTTGACACCACTTTCAAATCTATTAATCCCATTAGTATCTCCATCTCCTCCTCTATACTCATCTTTTTCTTCTTCGTGTATTTTCCTCCTTTACGTATCTCTTTCAGCTTCGTCTTTTTCTGTTCACAGATATATATTTTGCCCAACAAAATTTAGCATAAAGTTGTTAATATTAGACTATTTCACATCAAGTATGTAATAATATATAGAACTCCTCATCTACCTTACTTTTTTTTATATTTAAAAACGATTCTATTGCTCGAATTTGAATTGGTTTGGAAAACCAAATCAAAATAAAACAAACAACAAAAAAATAACTATCTTCGAAATTTAAGTACTCGTATCTAACTGGTCTGCTATTGTGTGTTTCCAACTACTTTTATTTTATGAAACTAAAACACCAATGAATAATAATATATATATATTAATTTATATATATATGGTGGGTCTTACTTAAAGTAGTAGTAAAAATAGAAGTTGAAATATTGACCTTTGTGTTGACTTTCTTCATTAGATGGACAAGGGTTGGATCAACAGAGCCTCGTTTATTTCTGCCAAAAAAGGCTTTGATGATCTTTTGACAAGGCTTCTCTTTATCAGCTTTGAGAAAGTTCATGAATGTTCTTATGCACTCCTCCATTATCATTAAAAACGCAGCTGACGTTATCCTCGACTTGAAACCCTCCTCTTCCTCTTCTTTCTCTTCTTCCTCCTCGTAATCTAAATCCAAGATAACTAAAACCATTGAAGATTGTATCTTCTAGTCTCTACCGTATTAACAAACATACCCTTTAAAGAGTTACGTACCATGATATTCAGGAACAAGAAGCAACTTGGGAGCAAGAGTTCTCATTCGAGCATATATCTCAGGTCTCCTTCCATTTTCATAAGGCTCGTTCTCGACGTATCTTTGCAATAGAATATGAAACGTACGGAACTGGTCGGCGATTGCCGCGGGACATCCGATGTCGCTGAAGCTGATTCGCTGCGTGGATGATCTTTTTCTCTCGAAGCTTTTGTAGTTCCAGCTTAGAGCTTCCCATGTTATACATATCTGTGCAACGTAAGCTGATTCTAGCTCCTCGTATGGATTTGGTCTTGGCGCATTACTACTTGAGTGTTGTTGCTTTCTCTTGTGTACGTTTGATGATATCTTGTGAACAATCCTCTCCGAGATCGATCTAGGCTCCACCATGATGGACTTCAACGTTTCTGTCAAAAAATAAAATCGTTTAGTAATTATAGGATGCTGCTATGTTCATCAAATACTATAATTATGCAACTTGAAGAAAATTAATCCAAAAATTGAATCCATTTTGTCAATTTTTTAACAAAAGAAAAAAAAAAGAATCCATTTTGTCAATTTTAAATTTGAGTTACACGTACTCTAGTTTATATGTGATGTTTTTGTTGTTGTGTCACCAGCATGGGTCCAAACCTACACGATGCAAGTTTCTTTATAACATAAAGTTGACCTAAAGGGGACTAAATTTTCAGTGTTTTCTCCTAAAAATAAATATACTATTTGATTGAAACCTGGATATCATAAAACGAATTATAAATTTTCAGTAAAAGAATCCGTGTTGATCACTTTATCATGCAGGATCCTATAGTGAGAAAAGTTTATATGATGTTTCTAGAATTATATCTATTATTAATATGTATAAATATTTATGGTGTTTCACCTGATTCTTGAAGCTTTTGAGCAGAGATCCTAGTAAGAAAAGTCATTTCTTCATCGTACTTCTGGAAAACGGTGTAAGATTCCCATTTTGGGCAACTCCGACGAGAGGAGGAGGAAAAAGGATCGTCGGTTTTCACAGAGTTTCTCCATTCCGATGAGCTTTTTGATGTTGACCCATTCGTACATGACTCTCCAAATATCTGTCCTCTCTCTTCTTCTTCTTCCTCTAATAGTACCTCTGTTTTGATCTCCCTCGTGGCAAATCCCACTGATGGATGTATCTCCACAGCATCGTTCTTGGTTCCTCCATTAGAGACAAACTCTCCTACAAACAAATCGAATACGTTTAGCTCAACTGGTCAAACAGAACGTTGCAATACATGTACTATTGTAATTTCGCGGTTTTTAAAAAAATAACAAAGAAAAATGTCAATAGTGTTTATTCCGTGTTTATGCTAGGAATCTTAATTCAGAAGTGGAAAAGATAAACTAATTAATATACTATGTAATATATTCACTTATCGTCGTTACGTTTTGAGTTGTATTGATGGATATCATTTGTATACTTTTTCACAAAAAGCGCTACGTGAATATAGTCAAATACAAATTAATAAGTAATTTATTCTAACAAAAAAATACCAATATCACCCGGTAATTAAATTTCAATATAAAATTTTTTTTCTGAAATTTTTATATTTATTTAAAAATCAATGAAGCCGTGATAATCTTGGTTACTTGTAGAAAGAGAGAAAACAACTTTCAATCTGCATGTGAAGAAAAATAAATAAAGAAAACATGCGAAGAGAAATAATACCATTGTTGCTTTTGTCATTGAACACCAAGCCACTTTGACGAGGAGAGGGACCACGAATACTTCTATCTGGTCGTTTACGAACCAAATCCTCAACGATGTCGTATTGTGACACTCCTCCTATCTCTTCATCATCATCATCATCATAACGAACGTCAGGAAGATCTTCAACACCGTTATCTTCATCGTCTACTGATGATTCACTGCGATAAGGAGAAACATTAGCAGAGGAGAAGTGTTCATCTATGGAAGAAAAGTCGGAATCTTGATCATCTTCGTCTTCGTGTTCATGAGGTTGATGAGCATTCATATACTCCTCCATGTGTCGATTGTTTGTAACACTTTTGTAGTTATTATTGTAAAACACTAAAGACTCTCCATCATCTTCTATATCAGCGATCA
This sequence comes from Brassica carinata, assembly GCA_016771965.1. Classification (NCBI taxonomy): domain Eukaryota; kingdom Viridiplantae; phylum Streptophyta; class Magnoliopsida; order Brassicales; family Brassicaceae; genus Brassica; species Brassica carinata. The sequence goes on from CM028689.1 coordinate 23,253,195, forward strand.
AATGATTCTGTTTTTGATCTCTAGTTACCACGTGGTAACTTGTATTACAAGACATCTTGAACTCCTCCCCTTCTTCTTCCTCCTCCTCTTCTTCTTCATCGGAAAGCCACGCCGCCGAATCATATTCATCTTCATTCCTTCATAATAAAACAGCTATTAGCAATATTGTTTTACCAAATCAGAAAATATGAATCTATATATAATATTGCTTTATGTAAGAGTAAGCTTATATATATAGCGACCTTTGGAGGAGAGGGTAGCCTCCGATGAAGTGGAAGAACTTGAGAAGGAGTGAGACGGCGGAGTATAAAAGGAGGAGGAGGAGAAAGGAGGAGGTTGAGACATTGATGAAGAGGCTTGCTAGTGCTTCTTCATTTGTATAACATTGCATTTTAACTATATCTCTCTTTTCTCTCTTTCTTTATCTTTTTATCTTTCTTCTTCCTATCAAATGGAGAGAGAGAGAGACCTCAGCTACAAAATCAAAAGCAAGGTTTGTGGTTTTACCAAAAAATATATTTAAAAGTGGTTGAGTTGAGTGCTTCTCTCTTTCTTTTTTCTCTACCTTTTTCATATTAATATGATAGTCTTTTTAAAATATATGTATAATATTGGACTTATAATTTCCTTAAAGACAAAATTATACGCCTACTCATTTCTTAACGGGCATGCTAAAATTATACCAAGTGGCAAGTTTAAAGATAACTCCCTCACAATTCGTATCGTATATATTACAGTACTAAAAAAAAAGAGTTTAGAATTATAGCTGTGATTGGAAATCTAGCAATTTCTGAAAACTGAAATGATTATGTGATATATGAGTTATTACCAATTCCATATTTTCTGCATAATCGGTATTTCTATTCAACTATTATGCCAGTGTGTGAAATTTGTCTTTTTCTAGCTCATAGTTCTACTTATCTTTGCTCTTACATTTTTTTTATTAATTTCGTTATATAAACCTATCATTACTCAGTATGGCTATTATTTATTTATTTCTTTATATATTTTCACATATATACAAGTAAATATCAATCTATGATCATTGAATACTGACGATTAGATAAAACATGATCTATAATTGTTGAAATTGATAGCTTTTAATAAATATATAAAATTCTTAAATTGGCAGAACATGGTGAGGGTGAATGTAGTAGAAGACTCGATTTTTACCTGAAAGAATAAAAATAAAGTCGATGAAGTATACCGACTTACCAAAGGCAAGAATCCTATCAATATTGCGTATATTATAAGATCAAATAAATAAATTATCGCGTACGAAAACCATGGATGGAAACAAAAATAAAAAGAAGATATCTGCAACAAGAAAGGGAAGAGGCCAAAACCGTGTCACACGCTTTGTAATTGTAAACTTGGGTTTAGGCTTTTGCTTTTCAAAAAGAGATATTTATATTACAGATCTATAGATAAGTGCATGTTACGTGTTCAATTAAAGAACATCGAAAAAATTTCATATATTAATGTGCATATCTAATGTATATATTTGAGATCTGTAATGCTAAAAATCTTTGAGAACCTAGAAAATGTAAGTAAAGGAAAATTAGAAAAGATAATATAAAAGTCTCCTGGACCACTATATTTGTCATCAGCTAATTAAGAGTTGAAAATATGTAGACTCAAAAAGATTCAGGCATGTAGATAGATAAAACTGATTCAAAACTAGCTAGATTTGGTCTATACCTTTGTATAGATAAAAGAATAACAAGTTTGGTAGTAGATTCATCAATTAGTTTGAAGTATATATTTTATATACATCTGAAACTTATTATAAGTACTTGTAACTTTAATCAGATTTCTTTTTTTTTTTTGAAAACACCAATCTTAGCCTTAGATATAAGTTGTATCATATAACCAAACAAGATAAAAATTTAGAGGTATCTTTATGGTATTTTATTTATTAAAAACAATACAAATTATGGTCAAGTTTTCTTATCGGGCCAAGAATGATTCATGGGCCGAGTACAAACGAGTAAAACGAAGCGGGTCAGGTTGACACCATTTAAGCCCAGACTTATTTTCACGTCCAGTTACATCCGAACGTATCGACGACGACGACAATGGCTGGTAAGCAAATCGGCGGAGACGGCGTTTTACCGGCGAATCTCGCCGGAATGACAAAAAGTGAGCTCTATGGCATCATGTCTCAAATGAAGGTGTTCTTCTCCCCGATAATCGGCTGCAACTCTTTCTCTCGAGTTTTTAATCTTTTACAGAATATGAAAAGAGAATGGAATCTCGTTTTTGATTGATTGATTGAATGTGATGATGCAGGCGCTGATTGATCAAAACCATGAACAAGCTAGAGAGATTCTGATCCAGAACCCTCTTTTAACCAAGGCTCTTTTCCAGGTTTTGTTTGGAATAAATAATTTTAGGTTTAGCATTGTTGTTGAACCAGACAATTAGGGTTTTGTGTGGTTTCCAGACATGAAAAGTGTTTAGCTTTATTCCTAAGCAACCAAATTTTCATTTGTATATAGACTTTCAGAATTTTATATGATGATGTAATGTTTTGCTGATTGTCAGGCACAAATCATGCTCGGAATGGTTCAGCCTCCTCAAGTGGTATTTGCTTGAACCTCTTTTAGAATTTCATTTCATACATCTTTGCATTAACAACTCTCTTCATCTAGGTTCCGAAAGTTGAGCCTCAAGTCGCTCCACAACCTCAACAGTCTCATCAATCTATCCCGCCAAAGCCAAACGTTCAAGCTCATACGTCTTCTCTTCAAGGCGGTGTCGGATTACAAGAGCCAGCAGCTACAGTGCAGACACAAGCCCCGAGTAGAAAACAAACACTGCAACAACCAATGCCTATGCCTCCTCCTCCTCCACCTTCTGTATCTGCTACTAATAGTGCTCCATCGCAGCAGCCTCGTTTTTCCCATCCCCAGCGTCTAAATCCTTCTGGCACTTCTTTGTCTCATCCACATTCTTCTCAAGTTCAAAACGCGCATCCTCCAGTTCCTCATCATCCAACATCCCAACCACAGTCTTTTCATCATCTTGATATACCAGCCTCCTCCACTCAGCTGCAACAACAACAACAACAGCAACCGATGCACTCGGCTGGGGGTCCTCATTTGGCTCAACAACAGCCTAGACCATCATTTCATCAGTTTGGACCATCCCAGACTGGTCCCAACGCTGGGTTTCAGCACCATGGTGCACCTCCTCAGCATCATTCTCAACCTATGTTTCATGTAAGTCCAGATATATTAAGCAGCTATTATCGACATCGTTTCCATCATTGTTGTTTATGTTTTTGACTGACTGGAGCTTGTTATTCGAACCAATTCATAGTCAGGCAACAGACTCCCAGCTTCTGGTGGACCTCAATTCCCGCAGGGACAGCAACATCTCGTTAGCCAACCACCACTATATCAGGTATTTATACTCTTTACTGTCTTATACCATTAGGCGATATGTTTGGTGGTTTTTCAGATTAACTTTGAAACCATGCTGCTTTAATCTTTGCGCTCTGTCTATATTTTACTGTTCTTAATTAGATATGTGAATTTTTTTTATCTTCCAGCAATATCATCATTGTTCACTGATATCTAGTTTCTTGTTCCTACTGCGTTTGAACGGTGTTGTTTTAAACAATAAATAACCTAAATGGAAAATGTGCAGGTAATAGTTATGCTTTTGAAACTCACTGCTTGTTTCTTATCTTTTGTTTCAGGGTGGAGGTCAATTCCGTGGAGATTACAATAATAACCAATTAGGAGGTCCGTCAGCTTCAGACAGAGGTCCTTCCTGGATGGCTGGCCAATCAGAGAGCTCAAACATTACTCATCTACCAGGCTTAGGACCGGTGCCTCCACCAAGCCAAGTTGGACGTGGAGGTGGCCCACCACCTCGCCCTGCACCGGTAATTTACATTTCCTTATTGCAAACTGAAAGACGCATTGGACCGCTTGTGCTTCAGAGGATATATATTTTCATGTCGATGAGTTTGTACTTGTATCATTTTAAGACCCTCATATCAACATTCCTTTACAGTAGACGCTGTAGTTGTATGTTCTAAGTGACTTTTGCTGATCACAGAGCAAAGAGGCTTGTGTTCTTTTTGTTGATGATTGCGTTTTTCTTATCTGTTCAGATATCTGCAGAGATGGAGAAGGCATTGTTTCAACAGGTGATGAGCCTGACCCCAGAGCAGATCAATCTGCTGCCACCAGAACAGAGAAACCAAGTCCTTCAGCTCCAACAGATTCTCCGACAGTGAAGTCTATCGACACAATCGCTTGGTCTCCTGTTATAGCTTATTAGAAGAGACAGGCTTGAGGGTTTGAATGTAAGGTCCGAGTAAAGTTTGAGATCATTTGTAGAAAAAAAAAGTAGCTAATATTTTTTCAATGTATCACTGAATGCTTTGGTCAATAGCCCCTGGAGAAAACTATGTGTTCTTTCACTTTGATGTTTTATGTTCGGTGACAACTTTCTTCCGACTTTCAAAGTTTCCAAGTCTTGTTTACAGTTTTGAATTTGAGATAAGATTACGAAATTCGTTATATGGATTTGGCCAAGAATAGTATAACAAATGTACTAACGCAAGTCACTATATTACATGCAAGTATATGGTAGTTGGTGCCAAAAGAAATAATCTAATATATAGTGGTATATATTCATTCTAGTCTATAAACATGAATATTTATGCATAGAGAAGCTAAATTTTTTTAATCTTCATGAAACAACTAAAAGAAAAGATATCGATTACAACTAATTTTTTTTTTTGAAGATATACAATGATTTATAGATGTAGCAGTAAACGTATGACATCTCCGACTCATGTTTCACTTTCGAAGTTTTACAGAATTTCGTTAATGTTTTAAGCTATTCATTTCTAGTGGTAAAACTTTACATGAAACCTCAAAAATTACGGTTTAAATTTCAGATATAATCATAATTAGTTTTATTCATAAACTTTAAACAACTATAAAATTAATTAATAAAATGCTACATTAAAATATAAAATATTATATGAATAATAAAAGAACATAAAAACAAATGAGACATAAATTACAAGATATCATTTGTATTAAATCTGATTAATGTAATGTGTAAATTTGATGTTAAAACTATGTAATCTATTTCTGTATACTAATATATATATTTTTAAAGTGTATGTATAGTTTTATTGTGAAAAATAAATTTTATATTTATCTGATATAAACTCTATGGACTCAAGTGATAAAAGTAAAATTATTAAAATTGTTTGTGTGATGTATAATTACAAGGATTTAGATGTAATAAGTATGAAACTTAAACTTTTAAAGTTGAAGTATTAAACTTTGAAGTTTTAAAGTATGTGTTGGAGTGGAAAAACCTTTATATTTGATGATATGAAGTATAGCTTGGGCATACTCTTATACTACATAACAATTCAAAAATAATTCATCGTTCATGTTATACTAACTTAATCAACTCAAAAAGTAACAGTTCATATGTAATATTGTATATATTAAACTAACCCTACTTAGATATGTCTGATCTTATTATTAACTAACAATATCGAAATAAACAACGTTCCTCATGACTGACTCATAAGTGATAACCCATGCCCATTCTCTAAAAGTGTGATTGCTGAGGTATGTACTATTTTCAAAACACTTTTTTATAGACCAATCATACTGCAAAACAATAGTGGTTGCATCTGATTAAGTTTTATGGCAGTTACAATCCTTTTAATATATTTATTTTTTTGTACTTTAAACCACAATGTAACATTTTAAAGGTTTAGATTTTTTCAGATATATATATTTTAAAAGCCATATATAACATGACAACTAAATTTAAACTTGTATTATAAGTTAGTGTTCAAGTTACAAAACATGGAACACTCAGATATATTAGTAAAATACCAATTTAATGCCGAAAACTTGTACTGTTAGAAACTTAATAAGATCCCCATTGAACATGTGTCACTGTCCAATCTAATTGATTGCGGTCTCTTCTCTATGCAATAAATTTATAATGTCGACATTACACAGTATACATATCATCTTTTGGATCCAAATTATGGAAATCTATCGTGAAAGTAGAGAATAAAATATATGTATTTTTGTTTCTATATATTAATCATAACATAAAGTGTCTTTATATATAGGAATTATAAAGAGAAAAAAAGAAACACAAATATAAAAAAACTAGAATATGAAAATAGTACAAATCATAAACAAATAAGAGAAAGGGAAACTAGGGTTTCCAGTTGTCGGCTCTCTCTAAGTATGGGCGGTTATGAACCGGGCGGTTATGAACATCCACAATAATTCATCGTTCATGTTATACTAACTTAATCAACTCAAAAGTAACAGTTCATATGTAATATTGTATATATTAAACTAACCCTACTTAGATATGTCTGATCTTATTATTAACTAACAATATCGAAATAAACAACGTTCCTCATGACTGACTCATAAGTGATAACCCATGCCCATTCTCTAAAAGTGTGATTGCTGAGGTATGTACTATTTTCAAAACACTTTTTTATAGACCAATCATACTGCAAAACAATAGTGGTTGCATCTGATTAAGTTTTATGGCAGTTACAATCCTTTTAATATATTTATTTTTTGTACTTTAAACCACAATGTAACATTTTAAAGGTTTAGATTTTTTCAGATATATATATTTTAAAAGCCATATATAACATGACAACTAAATTTAAACTTGTATTATAAGTTAGTGTTCAAGTTACAAAACATGGAACACTCAGATATATTAGTAAAATACCAATTTAATGCCGAAAACTTGTACTGTTAGAAACTTAATAAGATCCCCATTGAACATGTGTCACTGTCCAATCTAATTGATTGCGGTCTCTTCTCTATGCAATAAATTTATAATGTCGACATTACACAGTATACATATCATCTTTTGGATCCAAATTATGGAAATCTATCGTGAAAGTAGAGAATAAAATATATGTATTTTTGTTTCTATATATTAATCATAACATAAAGTGTCTTTATATATAGGAATTATAAAGAGAAAAAAAACACAAATATAAAAAACTAGAATATGAAAATAGTACAAATCATAAACAAATAAGAAAGGAAACTAGGGTTTCGGTATGCTCTCTCTAAGTATGGGCCGGTTATGAACCGGGCCGGTTATGAACATCCACAATAATGATTTATAACACTCCCCCTTGGATACCATAACCATACAAGGATTGTAATACGCTTTAGATGTTGCCTCATTAAAACCTTACCGGAAAACCCAATGGGACAAAACCATCTTGAAGGAAAAAAATACAACACGTATTACTCCCCATTCGAACATCGAAGGTCTTTCAGCTCTGTTGGATCGTGAGCTTCCGAATGTGCAGGTCGGAAGTGATTTGGTGAATAGTTGGCTGAGTTGTCACTGGGCGCACGGACCACTTGGACTCGCCCGACTTTACGACTTCGTGAGTGAAGAAGGACTTGGGCAAAATGTGCTTCGTCCTGTCTCCTTTGATGTAGCCGTCTTTGAGCTGAGCAATGCACACTTCATTGTCCTCATACATCACGGTCGGTTCCTTGCCTTGGACATCCCCAATCGATCGGATATGTTGGGTCATCGACCTCAACCGGACACACTCGCTGGCTGGCCTCGTGTATTGCCAATATTTAAGTGATTTGATGAAGTGGCCGCGATCGTCTGCTTCATGGAGCGCCATGAAATGGTCGTACCTCCATGTGTAAAGATATAACCCATGCGTGATCGAGCATTGTGTGGATCGATAGATAACTGCATCGAAACCAACTAAATCTTCTTTGTTTTGGTTAATATAAAATACCCAAGTCTTTCGTTCCTTGCGGTAACGAAGAACATGTTTAATCTCGTTCGGTGCCTTTGGGTCGGACAAGAGCTAAATCTAGACAATAGATTCACGGAAAACATATATCGGGCGGTGTGTGACTTGCCAAATACATTAAAGCTCTATGGCACTGAGATATGACGCCGGGACCAAGAACATCTTCATCGTTCATCTTGGGGCCGGAAGGGATCGATCCTTGCCGAAAGACCTCCGACCATGGGGCTGCTTAAAGGGTGAGACTCGGCCATATTAAATCTCTTGAGTACTTTTTCTGTATATGTCATTTGATGTACAAGGATTCCATCATTAATGTACTTTCAGTTGTAATCCCAAAAGAATTTCGTTTTCAAGATCTTTCATCTCGAATTCTTTTTAAGATATTCATCTGTTTGGGAAATCTCTAGAGGTTCCTAGGATATTCAGATCATCAACATACAACGCTATGATCACAAAGCCCTTATTGTCAATTTCTTTATGAATATCGGTGATCGGATCATTTCTATATCCTCTTTCACTAGTACTCACTTAGTCATTGTACCACATTCGGCTGATTGTTTCAATCCATAAAGTGATTTATTCAACTTTATACGGTGTTGTTCTCGAGTACTTTCGATTTGTTTTTCAACTCTATACCCTCTGGTACTTTCATATAAATCTCCTCATCAAGATCCCCATGAAGAAAAGCACACATCCATCCGAAGTCAAACGCCATCCCTTAGCAGCAAGACTCGTAAGCTAACACTTGTGAGTTTAGCAACGTGAGAAAACGATCCATATAGTCAAGACCCTCCGCGCAGAAATCCTCGAGCCACAAGACGCGACTTGTAACGCTCCATCGTCCCATCCGGATTATATTTGATAGAGAAGACCCATTTGCAACTCCACAACATTCTTGCAGGAGGCAAAGATTCAATATCCAAGTGCCATTAAGCTCGAGAGCATCAACCTACTTTCACTGAGGCTTTCCACTTATCGACCGCATGGCTTGGGTAAAGTTTCGTTCGGTTTCAAGGGTATAAGAAAAATATAGTGTTGAATGAGAGGAGTAAACTTGTCATAAGAAACAACAGAAGAGATGATAAGGGTTTTGGAACAAGATAAAGCAAGAATGGAGTCACGATAACAGAGCAAATGGGTTTCAAGAAGGAAAAGGGAGACGTAAGAGGAAGAGGGAGAACAGTGATACCGACAGATAACTGAAACCTTAGACCCGCTTTAGACCTAGCAATGTACGAGAGTCTATACCAGTCTCGAGATATAATAAATCGGATAAGAAAAGGGGACATGGAACGTATGTGGAAGTTGAAATGTTGGAAATGTATGGTGTGCAGGTGAACAAAGCAAAGGAGCAACATGACCATTATGAGAATGCACACAAGAATCATGAACTGAAGCAGAACAGCATAGTTTCCAAAATGAAAAGGAACAGAAGAGGAAGAATAGATCCGAAACATATCAACCGCAGAAGACAAGAACTCACCGGTTTTAAAAGGAAATTGGTTTTCATGAAATAAAACATTTCTAGAAATAGAAACCGAAAGAGATTCTAAATCCAAGACTTTGTAACCTTTAAAACCAGCGGATAGCCAAGAAAACACATGGTTTTGCTTTGGAGAAAATTTATGTCGATCTTTAATGCAGTAGAGAAAACACAACGATCCAAAGCCTTAAGCATTGAGTAATCAGGAACACGCCCAAGTACAATTCAAAAGGAGATTTGTAACCAAGAAGAGGAGAAGGTAAACGATTAATCAAGAAAACCGAGGTGAGAATACAATCACTCCAATATTCCAAAGGTACATTTGACTGAAATAACAAGGCCCGAGCAACATTAAGCAAGTGTTGATGTATTCTTTCAACTACTGAATTTTGTTGAGTGTAAGGACAAGAAAAATAATGCACAATGCCATGTTCTTGAGTAAGAGAAGGAAAAGCAAGTTCTCGTGCATTATCGATTATTGCTGCTAGCTTTGTGTTGTTAATTCTTTGTAAACCTAAGAGTTTTCTTCTTCCTTAGACAGTCTTGACAACTCGATTTCACATTCCCTACATCGATGACAAGGATACAAACCTCAGTCCTCAGACATGAACCAGTCCCTGAGAAGAACCCTCTTGCCTATGCATTTGAAAGAAAAAATGTAACACACCATCAGTCCTATATGATGGATTGAGATATGACCGATGTCCGACATCGATAGTAATCTGATATACTTATTTAAACTAAAATAACTTGACACCTGATCCTTTCTAAGTGGAGGAAAGGACAAAAACAAGGAGGAGAAGATAAATGAAGAGAATGAGGAGGAAGGTGATGATAATGACAGCGTTGATTTCTTTAGAAAGAAGAAGTTATAAATAATAATTTTAGTCAAAGAAGTTATAGATGTATTGCATTGACCAAAAAAATAGGTAGGTAGGCATACCTATACACACGACACCGTTAAAAACAGAGATGGTTTAGAAGTTAACTGATTCACTAAATAACTAATCGGTTAAGGAAATCAGGTCATTCCAAATTTCTAAGACACAGAGAATGTTTCGGTTCAAAAGTTAATTAATTCATTAACAAAACTAATTGGTTAAGCAAATCAGGCTGACTAAATTTTGAAATTAACATATTTTTATATTTTTATATAGTAACTAATTTATT